>VZUI01088010.1:0-26856 GCA_013401135.1 Cettia cetti | reverse complement strand
CCATCCAGCCTGGCCTTGGGCACTGCCAGGGATCCAGGGGCAGCCACAGCTGCCCTGGGCACCCTGTGCCAGGGCCTGCCCACCCTCACAGGGAACAATTACTTCCCAATATCCCATCCAGCCCTGCCCTCTGGCAGTGGGAAGCCATTCCCTGTGTCCTGTCCCTCCGTCCCTTGTCCCCAGTCCCTCTGCAGCTCTCCTGGAGCCCCTTTAGGCCCTGGCAGGGGCTCCAGCCCTTGGGGCATCTCCATGACCTCCTCTGGACTCATTCCCAGCAGCTCCAGGTCCTTCCTGTGCTGGGCATGCCAGAGCTGAAGGCAATCCTGGTCTCTCCATTTTAATTTTAGCATTGTCAATGTTAATAAAATTTCACATCCACTTTTATTCTGTCTGGCAGTAGATATTTGAGGCTGTGACAAATACAATGGACTTCCCTGAATTTGTGGTGGCACTTGCAGTAAGATCCTTATTCTGACAGAGAGCCAAAGGAAAAGAAATTCTTTCAGCATTGAAAGTCTTAACCATCTGCAGTGTAGAGAAACCTCTTGCCTGAAACAGGCCATAGATGTGTGGTTTGCAGCAGGATGGTTGTCCATGTGCAGCTGGGGTGGACTCTGGGTAAAAGATGCTCAGCCCTGGCCTGGAAATGCAGAAGCATCCAGCCAGCCTGGTCTCTCCCCAGCCCTGGCTGAAAGAAAATGTCTGAGCAAGCACATGGGAACTTCCCTCAGGTTCCCTGCTGCTCTCAAGCTGTTTCAACCCCATCATTTCTGGCTTGCACAGGTTTAAGCTAACCCTCAGTACATTTATTTTCTCCTAAGAACCTGTCCGGTCTCCCCTTGAACTAAATGGGTTTTTGTCACCCACGCTATCAGAAATGACAGATTTTGAAGTGATATGAGCTGACCAGGCCTCAGAGACCATTTCACTACCAAGACAGGAACAACTTCAGCCCCATTTGATCTTTACTGTAAGAAGACAGCTTTATAAAGCCCTGATTTTTTAGCAGACCAAAGTCTCACAGTGAGAGCAGCTCTCTTGGAGCCCCTTTCCTTGGCAGAGCTGGCACAGAGGATCAGGGTGTTAATGATGGGCTGGCAGAGAGGGCACTTGCTGCTGAGTGCCTGTGGCACCCTACATCCTGGGCAAGGCTGCAGAGCCTGAATTATCCATAATTTTTTTTTCAGTCCTGTTGGGAAAAGGAGAGTTTTGACATGCAGGTCTTCTCAGGTGAGCCTTCACAGTTCTGTTTCCAGTCCTTCCATACCACAGGCAGGCTGAAAAGCAGGGAAGTCCTGTTCTCAGTGGGAATTGTCACTCTGCTTGTGGAATTTGTCTCTCCAGCCTGTGGCCATGTTCATATTCCTGCTGTGGAATTTCTAGAATGTTTTCCTTCCCTCTCAGGCTTGCCCAGGCATGGGCCATCCCAACACCAGACCTAGTGAAGAAGGAGGAGAGGCTGTAGGTCTGCAGTGGTGGGAACAGCTCCCTCACTTCCAAGCAGATTTCCTTTTCGTGGAGGTGTAAGAAATAAACTGAAGTGTGCTCCCCCACGCAGCAGCTGTGCTGTGCTTAATGAATCCCTGGATTTTGGCAATGCTTGGGAAATGCTGCTGGGATCAGGGTCCTGCACTAAGGGAGGGGATTGCTCTGTTCTGCCCTGGTGTGGCCTCACCTGGGGTCTGGGGCAGTTGTGGGTGCCATGATATCAGAAGGATCTAAAGCTGCTGGAGAGTGTCCAAAGGAGGGCCATGGGCATGGGGAGGGGTCTGAGGAGCAGCTGAGGGCACTTGGATTGTTCAGCTGGAGAAGGAGACTGAGGGCAGAGCTCAGCTCCGATCTCTGGGACAGGGAAAGGCTGGGGCTGTGCCAGGGCAGGCTCAGGCTGGAGATCAGGAAAGGTTCTTGCCCAGAGGGTGCTGGCACTGCCCAGGCTCCCCAGGGAGTGGGCACGGCCCCGAGGCTGCCAGAGCCCCAGGAGTGTTTGGTCAATGCTCTCAGGGATGCCCAGGGTGGGATTGTTGGGGGGTCTGTGCAGGGCCAGGGGTGGGACTGGATGATCCCTCTGGGTCCCTCCCCACTCAGGATATTCCATCATTCTGTGATTATGAACACAGTGCCCAAAGGGCAACAGTTCAGAAGGTTCAGGCAGAAGGTTCATCCCATTTTTCTGTGTGTGGAAGGGAATGTGATACAGAGGGAAGAGAGGCGTCTTCTGCAAGTTCATGCTGTGAATTCGCATTCACAGTCTCCTGTGAAGCACAGGAGACTGACTGCAGATTTCCAGGCTGGGAGCAAATGTGTCAGCTCCAAATCCACCTGTCCCCCTCTCAGGCTATCCAGACTCCCAGGTTGTGTCCCTCCTTGCTGTGAGGCACAGGGTTAACCTGTACCCACTGCTGGGTGAGGAGCTGCAAATGGTCCCAGCCCAGTGGCTCCATCCCAGCAGCTGCACAGGTTGGTACAATGGGAGCATCACACAGAGGGAAAATGGCAACAGCTCACAGGCTCCAAACCAGGGATGCACATTCCCTTCTGCTCCCTGAGGGCTCGGTGCCTACAAACCATGGCCATGCACAGGGAGAAGATTTGACTCCAAAGGTGCAGTGAATCACAGCCTGTTCATTACCAGCATCTTTCCTAATTACTGCTCTGTACAGCCTGTCCCAGCTGGATTCACATTATCTGTAAGGAAACAACACAGGCTCTCTCCTCTTGGAAGCTGTGTGAGCCCAGCTGAACTGAACCCAGGAAACCAAGTGACAACATCCCCAGCTGTCCCTGTGCTGTGCAGGTGACTCCTCTGTTGCTCCCAGCACACACAGAAACACACCATGGCCATTCCCCACACAGGGAAATGGGGGGGGTTATGGTCTGGGAGTAAAAATAATGCCCCGTGGAAAATCTGATTTCTCTCCTCTTTACAGCTTAATGCTCAGGTGAAGTCCCAGCCCCTCTGCATGCAGGGGTCTCTCCTGGCAGTGTCCCAGGGTTTGCTGCAGGACCTAACCCTGCTGATCCCACAGCTGCTAGTTCAGAGAGGTGCTCCTGGCTTAGACAATGCAGGGATCCAAGTCCAGGCAGTACCAGATCCTCGAGTTCTCCAGGTGTGAGCAGTTAGGTGTCCATAGCATGTCTGCCCTGTTCCCACTGATGGAGGAGCAGCATCCTGCACCCCTCCTGTCTGCATTCTCTGAGCTCTTCCCTTGGCATTTTGAACTGTCCTATTCCATCAGCTCTCCTTATCTGATATCTTGATTCTCTTTTATGTTCAGAATCTTTCTAAGTTTTGTCATATTTTAGGAGCTCCCTGCAGCTTTCTCCTTTTTGAGGTAGTAATTCCCAATTTTACACTATATGTTGAGCTTTCTACACAGTAAAATTGCAGTTAAACTCATTTGTAGGCTGGGCAAAAATGGGGTTTTGTTGTCATTCAAGGATGTCAGGTTTAATGACCTCCAAATTTACATTATTTAGTGTAGCATAAATTACAGCAAAAGTCTCCAAAGCCTGAAGACAGACCTATCCAGAAATCTTTTAATTCCATCTCCGCTTCCTGTTTTATCAGCAACTGGTGCATAGAAGCCACATTTTTATATATAGACATAAAATCCTTTTAATGATCTGCCTTGATACAACAAGGGATTTTTGGTGAGCTTTGGATGAGTTAGGCAGCTTTTTCCTACCACCAACTCAGCTCAAACTGTGTGGGACAAAGGGGACCTGTCATCTTTTGTGCTTTGGGAAGTAGAAAAAAAGAGATTTGCCAGGGTGTATTTTAAAGCTGCCTTGTTTTCATGCTAAAAACAGCACAGATTGAATTGTTCTAGGTTGGAACAATCCATATTTGGCATGGAGGAAGGTGGTGATGGCAGGAAATGAACAGATGGTGAGATGGGATGGACACAGCTGGGCTGGAAATAGGATCCAGTGCTGAGGGGGTTCTGTGGCTGCAGCAGCAGGGCTGAGTCACCAGGCAGCCCACAGGAGCTTTTCCCTGCTCACAGCTCTGCTCTTCCCATTCCCAACACTTCCAGGCTCCCTCCCCAGCAAAGGAGACCTGCTAACATCCTCCCACGGCCTCTGGGTAGCCAAAAACAGCCAAGCAGGGGCAGGTGTGTGCTCCCCTCTCCCCTGTAGATCCCCACCTCCCTCTTCAGCCTCACACATCAAACTCCCAGCAGGAAATGCTTGAAGTTTGCCTGAGCATGGCCAGAGGTTCCTGTGAGATTTCTGGAGTATCAGAAAGGGTCTGAGCTCCCTAAAGGACATGGAAAAAACAGGCTTTTGTTCTCTGTGTATCAAAGCAGAGGAAGAAATGTGTCAGTTCATGGATTTTTGGGGTTGGAAGGGACCTCTCAAGATCATCTAGAGCAACCTCTGCTCTAACAGGAGGTTTGAGCTGCTTGTCCAGCACCACATCCAGTTTGGTTTTGAGTATCTCCATGGATGCAGACTTGGCCTAAACTTCTCATGGCACCTTGTTCCCATGCTCGACTGCCCTCACATTGAAAAAAGGTTTCTTGGTTCAGGTAGAATTTCCTGTTTCTTAACGTGTCCATTGCCTCTTGTCCTGCCAGAACCATCATGCTGGGATAAGGTAGCTCTGGAAATAGCACCCTGACTGGAATTAGAATCATAGAATCATTAAGGCTGGAGAAAGATCATTGAGTCAGCCTTACCCCACTCCTACCTTCTCCTCAGCAATGAGGCTTAACAAGGGGGGTGACTGCATGAACTGGGATCTCGAGGGACACACTGAGCTTTGCCATTCCTCCTCCCTCCCTGCAACCACGGGCCAGCTTTGATGGGGATTCCCTTTGCTCCTGCAGGAAGAGTTGGCACACGGATCGTGGGATCAATGCAAGGTGGAGACATAGAGGAAGATGTGAGTAACCATCTCATGTGTCTGCAGTTTCTCTGACAGGGCTTTACCTGCCAGCCCTCTCCTCAGCTGGAGAGACACCTTTTTACCTGCTGGATCCTCACACCACAGGCCTGCTTTTCCCCTCCTTTCCAATGGCTGACACCTTTCCTCAGCATAAATGTGTATTTCCTTATTTTTCCTTTGTTCTTGAAGTCTCTGTGCTCCCTGTGCTTTCACCCCATCCTGCAGTGCACAACTAGTGGCACGCAGGCTGCAGGAATGTTGTTATTTCTGGGAAGAGAGACCAGTGCAGGGCAGCAGGAGTTACATGCATGGACCTAAATCCCCTTCATTGCTCTAAAAGTCACTCCTGGGAGCCATCTATGGCCTGTACTGGCAGCATCAGTCCTCTGGAGGATGGGGAAAGGATGAGAGCAGGACTGTGAGCTGTGCCCTCGGGACTCCTGCTGCCCCAGGGCTCCTGGCCTTGCACCTGGGTTCCATGTGAGTGGGCAGTGTAAAAGGCACACACAGGTTTGCACAGGAGGCATTTGCTCTGTGTCTGTGTCCAGCCTTTGGCATTCATGGGCAGCCTTTCTGTGTCTCTGGGCACACCTGGGTGGCTACACCTGCACCAGGAAGCTGAAGCCAGCTGCTGGGATGTGGTTGGCATTTGCAGTTAGCTCTCCCCACCATCCCAAAAAACTGCTGCCATCCCAGGAGCAGTGGGGCTGTTCTCTCCAGGTGATACTGGAACACTGTTTTGGAGAGTGCTAGGAAACAGTACAACTGTGCTGACTGTGGGTTTGTGTTTGAGCCCGTGCTGTTGTTTACTCCCAGTGTGGATGGAACCTTTCTGTCTCAATCTAGCAGACACCCCTCAGTGCTGCCTGTCTCAAGGAGGGGACTTCAGACATTTCTGGGAATCCCAGAATGCTTTGAGGTGGAAGGGACCTGAAACCCCATCTTGTTCCACCCAGACACATTCCACTAGACCAGGTTGCTCCAAACCCTGTCCAGCCTGACTTAAAATGATTTCAGGGATGAGGCAGCCACAGCTTTTTGGGCCCCCTTACCTTGTGTCTTGGAGAGGAGCTTGCAGCCCATGCTCTGCTCTTTGCTCCTGCCAGAATGGGTGTAGTGAAGGTTGTTGTTGCTTCCTGGACATCCAGACCCATTTCTGGGAAGGGCAGGGTGCTGTGATGTGCTGTACTGTGAGGGAAGATGTCATTTTAGTCCCAGTGCTGCCTGATTGTCCTTGGCCACGTTAGTGACAGATTTGGATGGTCACACTCTGCGATTTCTGTTCCTTCAGACTTCCCTGTTGGCAGCTCTCTCCCTGCTGGCACAGCCCCAGCACATCCAGGGATGAAAGCTGAGGCCTTCAGCCTCTGGCTTCCCTCAGCTGCAGCCACTTCAGTTGTCTCCTGGCTCTGCCCTCTGACTGCAGCTTCTCAGAGCTCAGGGACCTTTCCAGGCCTCTGTGTGTCCCAGCTCAGGGAATGAAGCCAATGAGGCTGCTTTGAACCCCTCAAGGAATTCCTGGAGTTAGGAAGAGCAAGCATTGTGTGCCCAGCCTCTGTCACTTGCTGATGTGGCACAGGGTACCTGAGCTGTGCCTGCTTTTGCTGCCTTCTCCCCTGCACCCAGCCTGGGTACTTTCTGTTTCCTTTTATGTTCTTGTACTTTTTTTTTCCTGCTCTGCCTCTGGTGTTGCTCCACTCTGGCTCTCCAAGGGGACCCCAGCCCAGGCACGGCCAGGCCGGCGCGAGGCACAGGTGGGTTCCTCTCCTGTGGTTCTTTGTCTTCTGCTTCACCTCGGTTCTGTGGTCTCACAGTAGCTGTCACCTGAGTGTTAAACACCCTGCCAGGCTTTTCATAGCCCAGGCCCAGCAGAAGTCAGGGAATTTGTGTTCATCCCCGTGGGGTGGGGAAGGAGGTTTGCAATCCACTGGGAGTGCAGGGGGAAGCCACTTAGGGCTGGCAAAGAGGCCTGGCCATGGCAGAGCTGAGCTGGACTCTTGTTTCCTGTCCTGCAGGACGACTCAGGGGATAGTGAGATTGACCTGGATGAAGATGAGGAGGAGGAGGAGGATCTGGAAGATGACAGCGTGGAAATCTCCCCAGGCAAATCCAGTCTCCGAGCAAGGAAGCCAGAGCCACTGGAGCAAAGTGATAATGACTTCTGACCCTTCAGTAGCAGGAGGCCTCTTGAAGCACAAACTTTGGAGAGGCCAGAAGCTAATACCCTGCTGTCTGAAAAGTGTGTCAGTGAAAATTCAGGAGTTGGTAAATAATGTTCATTAAACCTGAAAATTAAACTTGGATTGCCAGGTTTGTGAATCTCAAAGCATGAGCAGTTTATCCATAATGAGAATCACAGTAATGTGCACTTATTTCCATAATTGCACTAAACTGGCTCTTGTGCACTGCAGTGCCAGAAGTCTCACTCCAGTGAGCATCGTGTGCCTGATTTCCCTGCATTTTATTATGTCCAAATAGATTTCTTTGGCTTAATAAAACTGGATGAAAAGCTGCTCTGGGAATGCACTCCAATTGGTTTTAAATCTGGCTTAAATCTATTTATCCTAAACATATCCTTTACTTAATCAAGAGCTTGTCTATACAAAGAGCAGCACCAGGTAGACTGAAGGAGTGGAGTTAAAACTGGAGAAGTCTCCAGGAAGACCTCAGAGCCATTTCCAGGGTCTAAAGGGGCTCCAGGAGAGCTGCAGAGGGACTGGGGACAAGGGATGGAGGGACAGGACACAGGGAATGGCTTCCCACTGCCAGAGGGCAGGGCTGGATGGGATATTGGGCAGGAATTGTTCCCTGTGAGGGTGGGGAGGCCCTGGCACAGGGTGCCCAGGGCAGCTGTGGCTGCCCCTGGATCCCTGGCAGTGCCCAAGGCCAGGCTGGATGGGGCTTGCAGGAATGTGTCCCTGCCCACAGCAGTGGGTGGGAATGGATGGGCTTTGAGATTCGTTCCAACCCAAACCATTCTGTGATGATCTGAGCACTGAGACCAGGCCCAGTATACCTGTCTGGGCTGCAGTTTGAGTCAGTTTTCTATTTCCTGTACTGTAGGCCCAGATGGAAAAGTGACTCCATACCTGGCATGCACAGAGCCAGAGCCTCTCTCCAGGCAGCACTGCCACCTAGCCTCCAGCACAGCCAGCAGGCATTTGGCAAAGCCCCTGCTGGTGTTGCAGCTGCTTGTGCCAGGCAGCAGCAGCAGCAGCCCCCTATGCCAGTGAACTGAGCTTTCAGCCCAGGGCAGTGGAGCACAGCCCGTCCCAAATGTCCTGCAGTGCAAGAGCAAGGCTGTGCCAGGCATCATCTCATCCAGGAACTCATTTATTCCCAAGTATTCACATCTCCAGAGCTTAGCCCAGTGTTTCTGGGGTCAGTCCCCAGGTCCCTGCAGCAGCTGCTGGCTGAGTGTGGCAGCGTGTCCTGGCTGGGGACAGGGGACAGTGGCATCAGGGGCCCCGAGGGTTCAGTCTGGCTGCTGGGTGCCCTGCAAACCTGGCACCTCTGGAGAGTCACTGGGTCTCTGCCACACACACAAAGGCAGCACCTTTGCTCTCCTAGTCACAAGGTGACCTGCCAGGGGCAGACCCTGCAGCTGGGACATTGAGGGGATGTATCCCGAGGTCACAGAACACCACTGGCAAGAGCAGGAGATCCAAGAGCTCCAGCCTGAAGCTGAGAGGCAGAACTTTGAGCTGAGGCAGTCCTGGTGTAGCTGAAGAAAGCCCACCCTCGGGCAGTGCAGTTCCTTTCACATTCACCCTCCTACTCCTCCATTTTCCTGAGGACTCTATTTCCAAGGTCTTTCTAGATGGTTCCACTCCTATGCCTTGGGTTACCTCTCTCTTAAATAGAGAACAGCTCTACCAAATACTTCAGGTGTGTCTGGCCAGCACCAAGCTGTTACTGAGGGCACAGCTACAGCCAGGACCTGCTGGAAGTGCCCAGGTCCACAGCACCACTTCCATCTGAGCAAGGCAGCATGAAATCTCTCGTGTCCATCTGGGATTTCAAGGGGAGCCTGCAGGATTGGGCTGTTTTTATCCAGGGGTTACAAAGCACCAGGGAGATCACAGGAGGAGTTGCTGCTACCAGCATATAAATCACCCACAAAATCAAGGTCTGGCAGGTGGCCTCTGCCCCTGCTCACCCCTTTTTGCCTTTCCCCCATTCCTTGAAGCTCCCCCAGGGCCTGGATGAACACAGACACGGGCATACACATCCCTCAGCTTTCAACACGAGTCTTGATCCTCCTGCGCTTCTGATCCGACCCCTCGGTCCTCCTGGGCCGTGTCAGGAGCTCAGGAGCTTTCCTTGCCCCAGCTCCCGTCCCTGAGATGGGCAGCAAGGAGCTCCCTGCAGTCCCCCAGGCCAGAGGGAGCCTGGGCCCCTCACACGTCCACGACGCAGTTGGGCGAGTTTGCCCGGATGGTGTCCGAGATCATCTTGGCTCCCGACTGCCCGATGAGATTCCCCTGCAGGCTGGAGCAAAGAGAGCAGCTCAGGCTGGGCACCAGGCACGGCAGGGTCCTTGGTGGGGACAGGAGATGCTGCCCAGCTTGGCACCAGCATCCAGCATCACCTGTGCCTGCCCCAGTCCATGCAGGACCCTGCTCAAGGGCACTCTGGGTTTGAGAGCCCTGAGGCAGCCAAGGGAGGAGCTGGAGACAGCCCTGGACGGTTGGAGGGGCTGAGCCACTTCCCCCTGCAACGTTCTGGAGAGTATTTATCTTTGGAGGTGGTTCTTTGGCCCAGAGGCATCCCTGGAGGGGAGCCGAGGGGCCTGGAGCTGTGTGGGGGCGGTGGCAGTCACGCTGGGAGGAGCAGGGGATGCCCCTGCCCCGTGGGCAGCCGGGGATGGGCAGTGCTGGCAGTGGGGAAGGTCCCTGGGTGGTTCACATGCTCTTCCCCATCCCTGCCTTTCCCACCCACTGCAGCAGCCACTTACTTGACGTAGGTGAGGCCGTGGTTGCCCTTCAGGGCCGTGGCGATGCAGATGGCCCCGTCCATGCCCAGGGAGTTTTCCTGCAGGCTGCGGGAAGCAGGAGGGTCAGACAGCAGCAGCCAGGCCCGTGTGGCCACCAGGAGGGAAGGCATGCACTGGGCATTGGCAGCAGCCCCCTGCTCGGGGTTTGCCCTTCGACACCCGCTGCCTTGGCCGTCCCACGCTCTTCCCTAAGGGAATGTCTGGAAAGGCTGTTCCTGTTCCTGGCCCGGCCTGGAGCGCCATACTCACCTGAGCCGACGGAGGCTGCGGTTCACCCTCAGCGCGCTGGCCACGGCCTTGGCCCCCGCCACGCCCAGGGAGTTTCCCCGCAGGCTGCAAAACAAAGGCAGCAGTGAGGAGGGACAGCCCGGGGTGGCCCCAAACGGGAGCAGGGGGAGAAGTGACGGCACACAGAGTCCAGGGACAGGTCCGGGAGAGCAGCATGCAAGGGCAGCAGCAGTGCTCAGCTGGGGGCCAGGCTCTCAGACAGCCCAGGGATCAGTGGCACTGCCCTGGGCACCCGGCGGCCCCATGGAACACTTACTCCAGGATCTGCAGGCTCTTGTTGACCTTCAGGGCTTCTGCCAGGGCTTGGGCACCGGCCGCGCCAACTGAGGCCACTTGCAGGCTGCAAGGAACAGGGACCCTTCAGCACTTGTCCTGAGGTGGCCATGGTGCTTTAATTAGGATAATTAGGCTGTGGCACCAGGGCCCTGCTGCAGCCGGGATACTCACTGGAGATCTGCCAGGGTGGTGTTGACCTTGAGTGCAGCGGAGAGCGCGGCCAGTCCCTCGTCTCCGATGGCGTTCTCCTGCAGGCTGGGACAGAAGGGCTGGGTGTGCCCCTGGCCTGGGAAACCAGGAGCAGGGACAGGGCGGCCAGCACAGGGCCCAGCATTCCCAAATGGCCTGGGGGAGCTCCTGGGCCACAAGGCATTTAGAGCATCCCTAGCCAGGGACACACAATGGGGACACAGCAGATTTCCAGGGCCTAAAGGGACTCCAGAAGGTCTGGAGAGGGACTTGGGACAAGGGTTTGCAGGGACAAGACACAGGGAATGGCTTCCCTCTGCCAGAGGGCAGGGATAGATGGGATGTTGGGTGGAACGAGGTGAGGAGGCCCTGGCACAGGGTGCCCAGAGAAGCTATGGCTGCCCCTGGAAGTACCCAAGGACAGGCTGGACAGGGCTTGGAGCACACTGGGATAGTGGAAGGTGTCCCTGGCCATAGCAGGAGTGAAGCTGGATGAGCTGTAAGGGCCCTTCAGTAGGGGCCAGGACCATCCACCTGTGTCTCACTTACTCCAGGCTGGCTAGGCTGCTGTTGGACTGTAGTGCTTGTGCCAGGGCCGTGGCTGTTTTGGCCTGCATGAAGTTCCACTGCAAGCTGGAAACAGGAGAAAATGAGAGGTGAAACCTTGGGCTGTAAGCGTGCCCTGATCCATCCAGGCTCCACACCCATCTGCACCCATCCAGGGATGTGCAAGACCCCATGGGCTCATCCAGGATGTCACAGCACCCCTCCCATGGAGGGTGGCCCAGGGGTGCCTGGAGGGGTGAGGGCCAGTAGCAGTGTCCCTGCCCATGCCCGTGCAAGGGGCTCCACAGGCAGCCGTGCCCAGGGGAAACTCACTGCAGGGATGTGAGTGCCTGGTTCTCCTGGATGGCCAAAGCGATGGCCCTGCCCCCGTCATCGTGCAGCAGGTTGGCCGCCAAGCTGCAGGGACAGAGGAGTCAAATCACACAGGAAAAGCTGAGAACAGCTCCAGGGACACCAGGGGGAGGTCTGGGTGCCCTCCTGGGGCCCATGGGACTTACTCCAGCTTCCTGAGGGTGCTGTTGCTCCTCAGGGCACGGGCGATGGCAGGGCCGCCCTCCTTGCTGATGGAGTTCTCCCGGAGGCTGGGGAAAGACACAGGCTGGGGAGGAGCAGCCAAGACAGGGCTGGATCAGCTGCTCCCCAGTGCTCCCTTTTCCTCCTGCTCTGTGGCTCAGGCCACTGATTGAGTAGAGCAGTGAGACCACCCCCACCAGCTCCTCAGCTCCATTCCCTGCACCTCCATTCCCTGTGTTTCCTGTGGGCCCATCAGGGCTTTTTGTAGCCTCCCATCCCTGCTGCCATCTCTTCATTCCAAGACATGGCTGAATGGATATTGTCCCAATGGGAGAAAGATAAAGATGGAGGGAAGTTCCTCACAGCTGGAGGAAGGACCAAAGCTGCTTTCAGCATCTCAGAGCACTGAGCTGTGGAAACAGCCAGGCACAAACTTAGGCTGCTGAAAAGCTCCCGGGTCCCAGCAGCAGCTTTTGGCCAGGGTGGCTGGAGGGGCTGTCACTTACTTGAGGCTGAGGAGTCCCTTGTTGGAGCAGAGAGCTGCTGTCAGTGCTGTGACCCCTGCACTGCTGATGGAGTTGCTCTGGAGACTGAGACAAATGGGGAAGGTGTGAGAATGGGCCAGTCTTGGCATCACAGGTGGGCTGCAGGGTCATGTTTGGGGTGGGAGGTGCTCATTTCACTGAGAAAAAAGAATCTCCCAACCGCAGGGAACAGGGGGAACCAAGGCAGAAGGACCAACACTGGAGCATCCAGGGCAGGATCCCATTCCTGCTCACCATGGCAGCAGCAGCCCCAGCAAGCAGAAGGGACAGGGTTTGCCAGCCCTGTCCCCACCTGTCTGCCACTGTGGCTGCTGGCTCAGCTGGGAGTGTGGCTCCCATGGGTCTGGGGTCCTTGTCACAGGGCCAGAAGCAGGGCACAGCCACTCATCACCAGGAGCCATCAGCCCTCCTCTCCAGGTGCTGTTCCCACAGGGAATGATGGTTACACGATTCCAGCCTGACTCTGCCAGGCCCAGCCCATTACCTCCCTCCTTAGCCAATTCCCAAAACTTTTGAGAGAGAGAGCACCCAAAGCTACTGATTTTCTCCAAGCCAGAATAAAAAGTCCTCACTGGGGTTTAGGATTAATTCTGCCAGTGTCCCTTGGTGCAGGCAGGGCCAGCCTGGTTGCTGCTGGAGCTGCCACATCCTGTTCCAGCCTGCACATCCAGGGAATGTGGAGTGGGACAGACATGGGGAGGGGCTGAGGGCTTCAAGGGTAGCAGATTTTGCTGGAAGGAGGAGGCTGGGCTCTGTTGTCAAGGAGTCCAGGCATGGAGGGGGAACTTACTCGAGGCTTTGCAGGCTGTGGTTCACCCTCAGAGCTTCGGCCAAGGCAATGGAGCCGTTGTCTCCCACCGAGTTGCTGGAGAGTCTGAGACACAAGAGGAAGCTTGGAACTGCCAGCAAGGGATTCACCTCCCCCAGGCCCTTCCTGCTGCAGCAATGAGCATGAACTCGCTGCCACCTCATTTCCCACCTACATACACCTCTGTTCTCGTGCCTGGTTTGAGCTGGAACGGCTTTTAATGTTTTCCCAGGGCCTGGAGCCCTGTTGCTTCCCTCTGCCAGAGGGGAAACGGCTTCTCCTTTCTTTCTGTGGCTCCCTGCATCCCTGCAGGTACAGAGGGCATCTCCACAGAGCTGCTCCGAAGGCCCCGCTCTCTCTATCCACACCAATCCCCCTGGGCAGAGCCAGCAGTGTCCCTCCTGCCTGTCACGTGCCCCTTTCCTGCCATTCCTGCCCACAGATCCCGGGAGACTGGCACTGCCATCCCTCCACCTCACGCCGTGCTCACATCAGCTCCCTCAGGCTGCAGTTCTGCTTCAGCGCCTCCGCGATTTTCCGAGCGCCCTGGGCTCCAATGGCGTTTTTCTGCAGGCTGCAAAAGTGAGGAAGGCACCTGTGAGTGCCAGGTGCCACATCCCCGTGGGTGGCACTGCACCCTGCTGGGTGGCCAGAGGGGGACACCGCGTCCTGCTCACTCACTGCAGCGTCACCAGCCTGTAGTTGGTCAGCAGGGCCTCGGCCAGGAAGGTGGCCCCGTCCTCCTTGATGGAGTTGTGCTGAAGGCTGTGGGAGACAGGAGTGAAGCCTGTGTGGATGCTTCCACAGCAGGGCCAGGGGCTGTGCAGGGCTGCAGGGCAGTGGCCACCTGCCCTGGGGTTTGTTTGTCCTTGTACCAGCTTGAGAAAGGGGGTCTGGCCCCCAGGCATCCCTGACCAAGAGCGTCCTTCCCTCCTCTCCCTTGGGATATTTTTTCTTCCATGAAAGAGCATCCTGGGAGCTCCCATGCACAGAAAGGACCTCAACGTGGACTCAACCCCAGCCCCAAGGCACTGAAGCCCAGAGGCAGGACAATCCCAGCTTTCTTCCCCAGGGCTGCCCCGGTGCCTGGGTCTGTGCCAGCTGCACTCGTGTTCAGCACAGCTGACCCAGGGTATGCCCAGGCTGTCCCCATGCGCTGGCTTTTGGAACTTGGGAAACCCCAGTGGGACAGAAGAGGGATGGAAGGGGGGCTGCCCTGGGGATCTGCTCCAGGAGGTGCCACAGAAGCTGACACTTACTTCAGGGAGAGCAGGATTTGGTTTTTTTTCAGGGCATCAGCCAGGGCTTTTGCTCCGGTGGGGCCGATGGAGTTGCTCCGCAGGCTGGGGTGGGACAGCAGAAAGGCCAAGGTTAGCAAAGCTGGGCTGGCGTAGGCCCAGTTTAAGCCAGATGCCTCCACATGGCGCTGCTGAGGTGGGACATCAGGGCAGCAGCTTGTGGTGGTGGCTTTAGGGGCTGGAGACCCTCCCCAGCTCGGTCAGACTGGGGGGATCCAGCCCTGCTCTGGGGCAGGGAATGGTTCCCAGTGAGCTGGGGAAGGGGGAGCACTTACTCCAGCACCATCAGGCTCCTGTTCACCAGCAGTGACCTGGCCAGAGCTTTGGCTCCCTTGTTGCTGATCTGATTTTCTGCCAAGCTGCCCAGAAAAAGGAAAATTGGATGTTTTTCCAGAGGAAAAGGAGATTTTCACAGACCCTGGCATGTCCAAGGATGCAGCTGGGATGGTGAACAGAGAAGAGCCACAGGGAGCATTTGGTTCATGATACAACCACAGTGATGGATGTTCTCCCTGGGGTGGACACCAGGCAGGAACTGCAAGGACACTGTTTCTGGACATAAAATTAATTTGTGTTCTATGAAGAGGCTCAGATGGCAGCATGGGGAACTCTGTGCAGCCTTGAGGAAGAGCAGGAGGTGGGAAAAGTGGGAACCCATCTGTCTGGGATGAGACATCTCCCTGCATGGGGGCCAGGAGCCTGTCCCCTCCATGCAGCAGGGGCTCCATGCAGATCCTCGAGTGTCCAGCGATCTGCTGTGACCTTGGGAAGTGTTTTGTTGGGATAACCCATGGATTCACTGACATTCTTTTAGGAACAGTGAGGAGGCAGCGGTTCCAGGAAGACTGGGCAAGACGACCTTGGGGTGAGGTCACTGTGCCTAGGCTCAGGGAATCATGTGGGGCTGTCCTTGTCATCAGGCACCCTGGGGACCTGGTGGGAGAGACATTCCTGGGGGACCCTCACCCTGGGTTTGTGGTTGCATCCCCAGGACATCCCATCTGCCCTGGGCCAGGTCCTACCTGAGCCTCTGGATCTGGCAGTCCTTCACGCTCAGCACACTGCCCAGCAGCTCCATCACATCATCCTTAAACTGGTTGTTGTCCAGCCTGCAGAGGACACAAGGAAAGAGCAAGAGCAAGAGTTTGGAGAACAAAGTGGAGAAAGGATGATCCTCCCATGACATCTGCCTGTCCCAGGTGGAGAAGTTCAAGGACAGAAGGGAGCTGACCCAGTGCCACCCGCAGGGCAACTCTCTGCAGGTGGACAATATTTGGTGGGCTCACATCTCCACTGACACCTGGGACTGTGAGTCACAGTGGGGAAAGGACTCATGGCAGCCTCCAGTACTTAGAGGGGACTTCCAACAGGGAACAGGTTTAAACTTAAAGAGGAGAGATTCAGATTAGAAGTTAGGATGAAATTCTTCCCTGTGAGGGTGGGGAGGCCCTGGCACAGGGTGCCCAGAGCAGCTGTGGCTGCCCCTGGATCCCTGGAAGTGTCCAAGGCCAGGCTGGACAGGGCTTGGATCAGCCTGGGACAGTGGAAGGTGTCCCTGCCTATGGCAGGGGGTGAGACTGGATGGTCTTTAAGGTTCCTTCCAACCCAAACCAATGTGTGATTCCACAGTCACAGCCTGGCATCTCTCCTCACTTCTCCCAGCGCAATCCCACCAGACCTCACCTGAGGTTGCGGCAGAAGAGGAGCTGGGAGAGCAGGCTCTTACAGGCACTGTAGGTGAGGCAGTTGGAGAGGTTTGTCTCCTCCAGGCAGACGTCAGAGACCTGCAGGAGATAAGCCAGGGCAGAGCAGTTGATGGGGGTGAGCATCCCGGCCAAGCTCTCTCTCCTCAGGGCCTCCTCCACGGCCTTGGCGGTGTCGGTGTGCTGCATCTCCTGCAGGCAGCGCATGGCGTTGACGGCGCGCCAGGACACGGCCGGCTCGGCGCTCAGGCAGCCCTGCAGCGCGCTGATGGCCTGGCTCCTGAACCCGCCGTGCTCGTCCCTCAGCAGCAGCCACCCCGAGAGCAGCTGGTTCACCCGCGGGGACAGCAGCCCCGAGAGGAAGCGGAGGAAGATGTCCAGCTGCCTGTCCTCGGCCTGCTGTGCCCTCTGAACGGCGCTCCTGAAGTGGCTGAGGAAGCCCAGCTTGGGCCAGGACATGCCGCTCTCCGTGAAGAGGTCGAAGATGGCTCGCTTGGCCGCCGTGTAGTAATAAAGAGCTGCCAGGAACTCCTGGATGGTTAAGTGGGAGAAGTAGTAGGCTGTGGAGGCCTGCAGGTCCTCCTTGAGCAGCAGGCGGGTGCAGAGGCTGCTGTGCAGCAGGGAGAGGTCGATGCCGTAGGCCTTCATGTCCTGCTCGTAGAAGACGTGTTTCCTCCGCAGCAGCCCGTAAAAGGCCAGCCTGCCCAGGCTGCTCACCAGCTTCTTGCCGGTGCTCACTGCCTGCTCAGTCCTGAGGGTTTCTCTCGGCTTTTCCAGCCAGTCACCACTCAGAGCCATTTTAAAATAATAGGAGTAGATTTCTGACAGGGTTCTGGGGACCGCGGGTGCTTCTTGGGATTGATCACTGCTGTGTTTCAGGAAATAAGCGATTGAGGAGCCGGAAATCCAGCAAAAGCCAGGAATGGTGCACAGGACGTGTAGCGACCTGTTAGCCCTGATGTGCTGCAGGACTTGGCTGGACAGATCTCTGTTGTCCAGGAACATCTGGTCCAAGAAGTCCTTCATCTCTGCATCCCTAAACCCCCGGATTTCCGTCATCCTGTCCACCAGCCCACTGGGAATCTGCCTGGCCGCTGCCGGCCGCGACGTCACCCACACAGAGACCTCCTGCAGCAGGTTTCCCCTTATGATGTTGGTGATCAGGTTGTCCACTTGGATCTCCTTCTTGGGATCGGTGCAAACCACTGCGTTGGAAAAATCCAAGGGAGTCTTGAACTCATCCAGGCCGTCGAGGATGAGCAGGGTCCGGGCAGCTGTGGCCGAGGCGCGGCCGGGCTCGGTGGTGTGAGGGAAGGCTGAGCAGATGAGGCGCTCTGCAGAGAGCTTCTCGTAGGTGTTGAGCTCCCGGAAGGTGAGGGGCAGCACGAACATGATGTCCCTGTTGATCTCCCCCTTTGCCCAGCTGCAGACAAACAGCTTCACCAGAGTGCTCTTGCCAATCCCGGCCACGCCGATGGTGACAGAGATCCGGGGGGGGATGCTGACTTTGGAGAGAGGCAGGAACAGCTTCTCCAGGGGGATGCTCTTGGATACGTTTGGCAGGCCTTTGGTGGTTTCCACCTGCAGGATGTCGTGCTCCTTCTGCTGGATGTCGGTCAGGCCTTCCACCAGCAGCAGGTTGGTGAGGCGCTGCACGGCTCCTGACTCCAGGCCATTCCCACAGGGGCTCTGGAACCTCTCCAGGTGCTTCTGCACCATGGGTTCTGCACAGAGAAATGAAACAGGGCTGAGGAGGAAGAGGAGGAACCACAAAAGCAAATGACAGCAGCTGCTTCACTTTTCTGCCATGCCCATGCAGAGGGAAACTTCATGGAGCCCTTACATCCTGGTGGGAAGGATGGCAGGGCCCAGAGAGCACCAGTGGGCCTAAAGGGCCCTGATCAGTGTCACAGTCAGTCCAGGAGCCCCTTTTAGGCCAGACCTGGGCCTTCGGCCTCAGCTAAAGCTGTCTTGTTGGAGCTAGACCTTGGTCTTGGACCATTGCTCTGCCCTTGCCTGGTGGCCACTGAGCTGTGTCTAAACCTGGTTGCCCTTGTTGGGCCTGATCCTGACCTCTCGATTGACTTCCCAACTTGACCTCATTCCTGCCTCATTGCCATGGACTCTCTGATGGACTCTTGGCAGAGCTTGGTAGCCACCTCTGGATCTGTCCTGCTCACCTGGCTCAGGTACCACAGTGAAATTAAAACCTCCAGAAAAGGCTGGACAAGCAGGGGATAATGGTGTGAGAGATTCAGAGCAGAAACCAGCCAAGGCTGGAGCCTTCCAACTGGGAGGGAAACCGGGGAAACCTCTCCTGGCAAGAGGGTTGCAGAGAGAGCCTGAGGCTGGGGCAGCCACCAGCGGAAGGGGTCAGGGTCTGCCATCCTTTTCCTGTTCCCAGCCTGGCACTGGGACTGGCTGGTGTGATCTGGACATTGAGGACATTAAGAACTCCTCAGGCTGTCCAGAAAGGCGTGCAGAGGGCAGTGAGGGGCCCGGAGGGAGTTCCCTCAAACCTGGCAGAGAGCCCTTGTCACCCCTGGCTGTGCCCTTCCACAGCAGAGTCCCTGAGATGGCACCGCCCCTTGCACAGATGCTCCCAGCAGAGCTGCCACCACCCCCCAGCTCTGTGCACACCCCAGGGTGCTCCAGCGAGCACCAGGCCAGGTGTGCAGCCCCCCCTGCCTGGGCTGCCTACCATGGACAGTGATGTGAAGGTGGAGCTGCGAGCTGCAGGTCTGGATGAAGCTCTGCAGGGACTGGGAGGCGTGGCTGCCCTTGCCAGCCAGGACATCCACCAGGGCCCTCACCTGCTGGGGCAGGGGGCTCGCTGCCTGCACCTGGGCAGCCTCCTGGGCCGTCAGGAGCTCCAGCCTGCGCAGGTGGGAGAGGATCTCCTCCAGGAGCTGCGGGGGGATGGACCTGGGCAGCTGCCGGCGGTACCGGTCGATCCAGGCCCCTGCAGGACAGGACAGAGGGACAGGTGGGTCCCTGGGGATGTGGGTGAGGGGTGTCAGGGAAAGGCAGCAGTGCAGAATTGTCTCTGACTCTGAAGGTGGCAGGGGTGAGCTGGAGCCCTCCAGAGTGCCCTGCCCAAGCCCTCCTTGCTGTGATGCCATCCCAAAGGCCTGGCAGGAGGCTTTGTTAGGTAGGATCTGCTAGGTCAGGGCAGCAGCTGCTGAAATTAGAGCCAGAGAGACTGAAGAACACAATCATGAAATGGTCTTTTCTCCTGGAATCCAAACCCATGCAGAGAAAAAAGTCTGAGCAGGTTCACTTCTCTCCAGAGCCAGCTGTTCCCCCAGTGCCAGTACAACACTGCCTTGGATCTGCTCGTGCCTTGGTGCCCCACCTCATCCCATTCCAGACCTCTCCCAAGGGGATGTCTCTGCGCAACCACCACTCACCTTCCATCAGAGGCCTCCTGTGACATGGGTGGTCCCTGGGCGAGGAGCGCTGTGGTGGCAGCAGGGTCCCATGGGCCACCACCCCCTGTCCCCCTGGCCAGCTCACAGCACCACCCGGGGCTCCTCAGCCCCTCTCCATGTCCCTGCTGGAGGAAGAGGAGAAGCATCAGGAGCAGTGTGGGAGGGAGCCCGCTCTGAGCTGTGGTGGTGCTGGGTGTGGTTGAGGCAGGCGTTCATTCATCAGCCTCTGGCTAAGTCAGAGTCCCCCTCACAGGGGCTGGCAGGGGCACAGCTGGGCCCTCCAGGCTGCAGCAGCTTGGCCCAGACCTCACGTGCCACACTCTTGGTGCCTTCACCACCACCACTCACAGCACGACCTTTCTCAAGCACAGTGATGCATTAATTGTCCTGACAGTGCCCCTGTGCCATCTGCTCACCTGGGGAGCACCCCAGTGTCACCACTGTCACCAGGGCTGGGACCTGCTTGCATATTCTTCTTCTCTGTGTTGTGAAGGAAGCTGTGAGGCAGCAGGCAGAGTCATGAAGGGCCTGCTTTGGTTTCAAACCCACCTTACCCCATCCAGAGCCTCTGTCAGGGCTTGCTGAGCGTGGCCAGCACCACATCCTGTTGCAGAGCTCAGAGGATGCTCTGAATCATCACCCAGAGAAGGAGCAGCATTCACCTGCTGCCTCACCCTCAGCTGCTGCCAAACCACGCTGAGGGCTGGGTGTTTATTTTTAAGAAGTGTATCAGCTCAGAGTCCTGTTGTTCTTCAAGCAGAGGTGGAGAGGGAGATGTCTTCATAACTGAGAGTGCTCCCAGCTCCACCTGTGTTAGAGGCACTGTGCTGTGGCCTCTCCAAACTCATTTCCAGGCACTGGCCATGTCCAGGTGGGAACTCCTGTGCCCCAGGGGTGGCTGATCACAGGAGCAATGCACACACAGTGTCTCAGGGCCTGGGTCCTGGCATCTTTCCTCCCCTCCACCTGGCCTACAGGATGCTCTGGATCCACGTGAACACCCCCATGCTGGTCAGAGGCTCTGCAAGGGGGTCCCTGCCCACAGACAGCCTTGCCTTTGTCAGACCCACCCCTGAGGGGGACATGGGCACTGTGGGGGCTTTGATGCAGCCTCACCAACAGGTACAGGTAACACTCCTTTCTTTGGTCAAACCTCTTCTAGGGAGAAAGCTGGGCCAGAGAAACCTGGCAGAGTTTCTGGTCCATGGTGTGAGGCCAAGGTGCTTGGAACTTCTTCTGTCCACTCTCCCTGCCGGGAGTCCATGCTGGGGTTTATTTCTCCCACCAGAAGCACAAGACTGCAGAAGGTGGCCAGGCTGCAGGAGGGCCCTGGCAGTGTCCCCAGGGCTGAGTCCCTCACAGACCATGGCTGGATGTCCCATCAGGACAGGTGGCATGTCCTGCAGAGTGGGGTAAGTGACAAAGTGTGCTGGGTGACAAAGTCCCAGCCCAGTCCCATCTGTCCAGGTGGTTCCTGACAAGCCCCTGCAGGGCTGGGAGGTGCTGTTGGAGCAGGGTCTGGAAGCCTGCCCAGCTCTGAGCCCCTGGGGCCAGTGGTGTCCGAGGTCCAGGAGCCCTGGCAGTGGTGGTGACCCCACAGCAAAGCCCTTTTCTCCATACTGGGAGCAGCAGGGGCCCAGCAGCAGCTCTCACTCATCACCCCCCAGGCAGTGGCCTGGTCAGTGCAGATAGCATCAATTAAAGGAGGTCAGTGAGCAATTCACAGTGAAATGTTCACCCTTTGATGTGTTCCTGTCCCTGACTGGCCTGGAAAGTTCAATTAAGCCTCTGCAGTCCCCAGGTCTCTGATCTTTGCTGTGCAGGATGAAAGGGGGTTTTGGTGCTTGCAGCAATGTTCCTGCAGCCCTTCCTCTGAAACGGGGCCCCTTGATGGGGGAAGCCTGCTCCTCCAGCAGAGTGTTTGATGCTGTCCTCTGGTGTTCCTTCAAAAACCAGCAGCCATGGGCCAGCTGGTGCAGAGGCATCTCACTGGGAGAATAAAGCAGCAGAAGAAATAAAGCAGGGGTTGCAACTTTTTCCTGGTTCCAGGAGTTTCAGGTGCAGCTCTAGGATTGCACAGGGCTGCTGGAGCTGCATCCTGAGGGGCTGGAGGGAGCTGGCAGCTCTCACAGGAGCTGTCTGAAGGAAAGGGCCAGCCAAAGCCAAGCTCCACAACCCCTCCAGAGATCCAGGGGCATCCAGGGTGGGACCCAGCTCATTCCAAGGCTGCTGGCCATGAGTCCTGCCCGAGGTGTCCATCCTGCACATCCCGGGTGTGCAGCTTTGCCTGGCCAGGATCCAGCTGGGACAATGTCCCAGTGGCAGCCAGAGGAGCAGGGACACAGGTTTGTGTGTGCCCTGCCTTGCCTGTGTCCCCAGGGAAGCAGGAATAAGGGGCTGGAGGGTGGGAGGCTGCCTGGCCAAACTGGTGAATGGCAACTGCAAGCCCCAGGGAGGGAAATGGGGATTTTCTTGGCAAGAATTTGGCATTAACACTTTTTTTGTTGTTTAGTGTGGTCCAAAGGTCCAGCCCAGGAGAAAATCCTCTCCTCTAAGGATGTTTAGACAACACTGATGTGTTCTTCCAGCAGCTCCAATCCCACCAACCCCATGAACCACCATCCCTACATCCCACCTGAGTGTCCCTGCCCAAAACCCATCAGTGCTGGGAGCCACAAGCCCCGTGCTGGAAGGTTCCCACCATGTGCACAGCCAGTCCTTTCCCAAAGAGCTGCCGTGGTTTTCACTGTGTCCATCCTGTTCCAGGGTTCAAACTCCTGACACCGACCCCAGAGAGCACAGATCTGGATGTAGCTGCTGCTGCTCATCTCTGGCTCTCATTATGTACAGGCAATTTCACTCCTGGAAGTCCAGCATGATCAGAGCAGCACCCAGGGAATCCAGGATGGAGGGGCAGTCCCGAGGTGGCAGCAGCATGGAGGTCTGGAGACAGCAGGCATTTACTGCCTCCCACATCTTCCTCCTGCCCCAGACAGGTCCATCACCCTGAGCCTTAGGAACCTGCGAGGGCCTGGGGCCGTGCCAGGCCAGGAGCTGTCCCAGCAGCACCAGGACTGCCTCAGGTGCTGCCCAGCAGCTGGAAATCTGTGTTTCCCACCCTGCAGGGGCTCGTGGGCAGATTCACCAGGAGCATGGGGGGGAAGGGGTGGTTGGCACCTCGAGTGGAACTTCCCAGCTCAACCCGACCTGCTGCAGTGGGCTGGGGGTGGGCTGAGGGTGCCAAGGTCAGACAGGCACCACAGAGCTGGGCAAGAGCTCCTGGATGGCTGCAGGCACCCACAGATGGAAAACACCCGAAAATTGACTGATCTGCAGTATTTAGGTAAAGTTAAAAGCTTTTTATATGAGCTAAAAACTGCATGATCACACAGCACCTGCAGGAGGTGGGAGCTGCCCACTCCAGCTCAGCCCCAGACACTCAGAAGCCTCAGCCTGGCCATCTCCTTGTCCCTGTGCCACCACCGTGGGGTGTCTCAGGGCAGCCAATCCCCCCGAGCTCGGCGGTTTGGGGTGAGGGAGCCGCGGGGGCTCAGCCCCGGCTCAGCGCTGCCCTTCCTCCCGGGACACGGGAGCGGCTCCGGCCCCGCCAGCCCTTCCCGACATTTCCAGCGGGCTGGCTTCCTCCGGAGGCTCTCGGGCTCCTTCACCCGCTCACCTTCGGCGCTTTTTAGTTATTTCTCCTGCCACTGCCCACCCTGAACTGATCCCACCTCGGGGGTCAGCGAGCTGCCTGGAAATGAAAACATTTCCCAGGCCGACACCTCCAGCTGCTCCCCCTCAGCTGAGCGAATCCCGAAGGCAAGACGCAGGCTGCCACCTTTTGGCAGAATCGATTTCACACCACTAATTTCTGCTAATTAAACGACACCATAAAATACCTTCTGCATTATTATTCAATTATGACTCTTGCAGACTGCCAAGTAACTTACTTATCTAAGTTTACGTATAACTTATATTTTTTGGTCTGGATTAAATGCCAGCAAAATTTATTGCTAAATGTATTTTATGTCGAATTTAATATCTTCCAGGTTTGAGTTTTAGCTTTTTGTTTCCTTGAACTCCAACCCCAGTGACAGGTCACAGGCACAGCAGGGGTTAACAGGAGGTGAAGGGCCAAGAAGGGCCCCTGGGCTGGATGCCAGCAATGCCAATCGCAAATCTCACCAGAAAAAAAAAGGAAAATTCGATCTATGGGCGATTCCAAACAGCTAAGATTGAAGCTAATTTTGGAGAGGAGGTCCCTTGCAAGGCACTGCTGCACCTCACAAGCTGCAGAATGAAGGCTGATGCATTTCCTGAGCTGGCCGTGCCCCGAGGATGCTTTAGCACAGATGTGCAAATGGAAAAGCAGATCATCCCAGCGAACAGCTTCTGCCCTTCACACCCCCGGGATCTCAGCAGCAGAACTGGGCAGGAGCTGCTGCCAGCCCGTCCCTGTCACACCCACAGCCCCAGGGCTGCAGGGATGCTGACGGATGTGGCACCCGCCCCAGCGACCTCCGGGTTTGGTCAGAACAACCTTTCTGGGCTTGCAGAGCATCCCAAAGAGCAGCTGCGAGTTCTCCAGAAGGAAAATTCTGTGCAACATGAGCATCGGGAGTGGGAGGTGCCCCCTGGCTCCCAAGGATGCCTGTCTGGCTTTGGATAACTCTTCCATGGGGGGTGACAGCAGCCAGCCTGAGCTCCAGCAGGTTCTGCCCCCAGCAGTCCCATATTTATGGGCTGCACGGTGCCCATAGTGCCTGAATAAGTGCAGGATTAACTCTGGTGCCCTGAGGCACCCCAGGGTGCCCGGGCTCTGGGCCCACCTGGGTGCAGGGCTGAGCTCCTGCCCCCCAGCCTGCTCCTGTGACACCCCGGGGCCCTGCCCCACTCTTTGGTGCAATTTTGCACCGTGCCACAGGTGAGTGTGTCACTAATCCCTTCCTTTTCTATTGGTGGTGCGCCTTGGAGTTTATTTCGGAAGGTTTGGAAGTTAATTAGTTCAGCAAATGACATTAAGGGCGGGGAAAGCTGCTGCACAAGGCTTGGGGCAGGCAGGGCAGCCTGGCTGTGGCTGCCTTCATGCCCTGGCAGGCAGAGTAGGAAAGGGGACAGAGTGTGTGACATGTGCCAGGTCCCCTGTGGGGTCCCATGCTCGTCTCCATCACTCCGGGCTCCACCCCCTCCTGCCAGCCTGGTGGCCGTGCCGTGCCGTGCCGTGCCGTGCCGTGCCAGGGCCCTCTGCCCAACAGCCCCCGGCCCTGCCGCCTTGGCCCAGCGGCTCCATTTCACGTGGCCATCACAGCGCCAGCTCTGCAGCAGCTTGTCCCCACGTGGGACAGCCAAGTGACCCCTCCCCTTCTCCCCACACCCCTCTAAAGCCCCTGCAAGCCCCTACCTCTGCCTCGCGCTGCCTTTCCCAGGTCGCTGTGTGAGCAGGGCAGAGGCGAGGGCATCCTCGTGGCCGCGGGAGGATGCAGCCCCTCCGCGTCCCGCTCAGCTCTCTGTCCCCAGGGCTTCGCTTCCTCCTCGACGGATGCTCGAGCTGAAGGCAGGAGCCACCCTTCCCGCTGGTGTCCCCTGCAGGTGATGGCACCCGGGGCGGGGCAGCACCTGAGGAAGGTGGGTCCGTGTTCCCCCGCCGCCCCCCGCCCGTTCCAGCCCGGTGGCTTTTGTCTCTTTCCGTTCGCTGCTCTCCCCTTCCTGCCGCGGGTCTCGCTGCTCTTCCTTCCTGTCAGCGCGGGGCCGGTGACGGCGCGGAGCGGGGCGAGGGATCCGCCAAACCCCAGCAGCGCCTGAGCCCGGCAGCGACAGCCGCGGCTGTCCCGGCTTCAGGGGGGATGTCCTGACACTTCCCGGCTGCGGCTGCTTCCCCCAAAAGCCACAAAACCGCCCCCAGCAACATCCAGACTGCTGCGAATTCACTTGAAGCAAAACCACGAGCTCACCCCGGCCTGGGAGAGCCCCCTCCCTGGCCAGGAACGCTGGGAATATCCCATGGAAGAGGCTGGACTTGCAGCAGCTCTGCCCTTCATTGGGTTGTGCAAAGAGGTAATTCCATGAGTAAATTAAAGTTGTGTCTTGAAAGAGTGGAATAAAAGGGTAGGAATAGCCTCCCTTTCCTCCAAAGCCATTCTCTTGCTAAATGCTTCCTGGAATTAGGATTTGTCTCCAAAGAGCTGGATCGCATCCCACCAAGGAGCCAGAGCTCCCAGAGCAGCAGGACCGGCGGGACCTCCCCTCCCCAGCTCCACACAGGAAGGTGGGCTCGGTCATCGTTTCCCATTCTTGTTCGACAAAACCCTCCGTTTGTAAATCCTACAAACATTTCACATAAACACTCAGGCAAATGGTGGCCAATGGAGCTCTGCTGGTGGCCAGCTGGTGGGGTCAGGGTGGGCTCGTGGCCACTGAACTGTGTTTGGGGAGGAGAGGTGGGGCAAGCAGGAATTCGGACTCCGGACACCACTTCGGGCTGTGTCTCCCCCGGCCTCGCTCTCTGCCTGCCCCAGGCCGTGCCCAGTAAAGGGTTAAAGCCTTTCCTCCGGCGAGTTTTAGGTCTGCCGGTAATTTCCCAGTCTGGAGGGTGGTTTCAAGAGGAGCTGGCACCCGGTAAATCCCAGCAGCCAATCTGTAGCTAAAATCCCTCACATCCAAAATGACTGTGCAGAAAGCCCAGTCAGGGCTCTACCTCCTGCTTTCACAATTAATCATTTATCTGAATTAACACATCTGAAACGTTTCTTTGCCACTGTGTATTACACATCCCTCACGCGTTTTCTGGGCTGTCTACTGGATTCAACCCCAAATTTCTCAATGTATTTATTTACTAATCTCAACCTATGGAGTTCCTGGCAGGGTGGGTTTGACTGCAGCCCCTCTGGAGCTGGCAGGGGAGGCGAGGAAAGGTGCAGGGGAGGTGAGAAAAGGTCCAGGGATGACTCTGTTTGTTGACTCGTGCGGTTGCTTGGTCGGAGGGTGCTCAGGGGCGGATCCTTAGCTCAGACCTGCACAGAGCCACCTGCGTGGGGACAACGAACCTGGGGATAACAAACGGTCCCAGCTCCAGAGGGAGCAGCAGGATGAGCCTGGGGAACAGCCCAGGTTTCCACTCCAAGGAAACGTGGAAAGACCTTACCAGTCTGGGGGGTTCGGGGGGTCCCGGGGGAGGAAGGGACACAACCCCCAGCCACATCCCAGAGGGTGACACGGTGGCTCTCGGGTCTTAAGTGTGTTCCCTGAGCAAGGAACAGGCGGCAGGGCCAAGGGACGAGATGGGATGGGATGGGATGGGATGGGATGGGATGGGATGGGATGGGATGGGATGGGATGGGATGGGATGGGATGG
>VZUI01088005.1:0-14848 GCA_013401135.1 Cettia cetti | reverse complement strand
AGGAGAGGAGAGGAGAGGAGAGGAGAGGAGAGGAGAGGAGAGGAGAGGAGAGGAGAGGAGAGAACTGGCACAACACCCTCATGCAAGGGAATGAAAAGGGTTGCACCAGGGCCTTCAGACTCACGCAGGGCCCACTTAACACACCGTGCAAATCTTCTGCATCATCAGTGCCAGCTCTGGCCTATAGCCTAGGGGCACAGCCCTGCAGGGAGCACCTGAAAGCAGGGAGATGTGCTGATGGAAACCTTCCTTGGAGAAGAAAGGCTGTTTACTGGAGCAGCATCAGTCAAACCTTCCTGGAACAGCTGAAGCAGCATAAGCACTTTGCTGACATGAGCTGTGTCAGCATGTCTGGACCTGGCCAAGCCCCTCCTGGATCTGCAGAGGGCTTGGGCCGCACTGGCAGCAGTGAGGTGTCCCCATGGCCAAGCCCCAGCCTGCCACCCCAGCCCTGCCTCAGCTGTAGGACAGGGATGCTGCTGCAGTCACCAGGAATGCTGAACCTTCACTCAGCCGTGGGGCTGCCCTGCATGGACTGAGGTCTGGCAGCATCCCTGCAATCAGCACCATGGGGACAAAAGAGCTGCCTGGAGCAGGCAGGGAAGGTGTATTGGACCACCACAGCAACACACTGCAGGCATATCTCAGCCTGGCTGTGCCTGCAGGACACAAGGAGACTCCCAGAGGCAAGGACAGCAATCCACTTTTATGCCATGTTTTTAAAGCTGTTTTCTTCCCTCTATGAGCAGCATCACTGTGCTTTGGGTTTGAGAGTTTGTGTGCACAGTGAATCTAATTTGATTTTTATCCTTTTTGTCTCCCTCTATTTTGCACACTACATTAGGCTTTTGTTGCAAGGCAGTTAAAGCAGATTTGCTGTGTGCTTCGAGCTGCCTTGCAGTGCTGGCAGAGTGTCAGAGCACAGATGAGTGTCACATAACAGATATGCTATCGATAAGGGGGAGGCTCACACAACAGGAGGCCCAGAAAACTAGACTTCTTAACAACAGCAGTAAAACCAGTTGTGTGTGAGTAGGTCCCTCCAGCTGGAGAACTTCACCCTGCAATGACAGCACTGTGGTCACTGGAGCTGCAGCCGCTGGGGCAGAATTATCAGGGAGGCTCCAAGAACTTCAACAGAAATAGTAGGCCTCCTAGTGTTCAGCTACACCCTGATGTTTGATTTCTCCTTCCCCTCTTTCTGAGTTCATGCTGTGTTGATTGTGCTGCTGTCACAGCCCTGTGAAATGTGGAGGTGGCAGAGCAGCACCTGTTGGTGGCCCAAGGTCTGCTCCTGCAGCCCCCTCCCCAAAGGCACCATGGGTGTGCTGGGCAGAGCTGTGCATCCAACCTCCCCTGCTGGGATGGGCCAGCTCCTCCTGTGATGCCACTCAATGAGCTCAATGAGCATGTGAATCCTTCCCTTTAGACAGGATCAGGAATGTCCCAGCATGTTCTAAGTATAGCCACAACTGCTTTCCAGAAAAAAAAAGCTGCACTAATTTGTGTTGGCACTGATTTGATACTGATTTCTCATGTGCCAATCATGACACATTTTCTTTTCCTGTCCTCCCCTAATCATTGCAATAAGAAAAATCTGATTTACAGCGACAGTGGAATATCCATTAGCTATTATTTAAATATATACAGATCCATAGATGCTTGAATGTACTTAGATTCAAATGTCTTGAGGAGGAAATGAGGACAAAAGATACTTTGTCAAGACAATAAAAAGTACATTGTATGACACACAAAAGTATGACACAATCTCCTGGTTTAACAATACTAGAAAATATTTTAAAAATTACTGTGGACTTTTAATACCTGTGAGTTTCAGCCTGAAGGAAGAAGTCCACCCTCCTAAGATGAAAACAGTGGTGCTGAAAGGAGGGGAAAGCTGAGGCAGAACTGTGGTGATCAGACAGCCAGGACAGGAGCAAAGCTGAGGCACAGCTTGAGATGCACCTGAGCAAACCCTGAGTTGGACTGAGGTGCTGAGCCAGTAGACAGTCACTGTGGCTCCGTGCTGGGCTTCAGCAGCCCATGGTCACACCGCTGCTGCCAGGGTTGCACTGCCCTGCTGCCTCCCACCCCTCCTCTCCATCCTCTTTTCTGCAGCACCATGGGGAGCACAGCACTCAGCTCTCCATGCTGCTCTGGCTATCACTGACCCTGCCAAAATGGGCTGCATCTTGTACCTTGTGCAAGCTCAAGGACCTCTGACGTGGGAGGTACCGGGGTATGTGCCTTGTGCACAGATCACTCAGGAGCACACTGCTCCAGAAGGGAAAACTTCAGATCCTGAGGGGTCTCCAAAAACACAGCAGGAATGAAGGTGCTGACCTAAAAATACCAAGCAAAAGCTTGAGTCAGTCATCTCCAAAGGCAAGGCAGAAGCACAGCCCACATGCATGGGGTTTCATCTTCTCAAAGAGCCAGGTGGGCCATTTTGTTCATTCCACTGCCAGAAGACAAGGCAGTGACCCTGGCTCCCTGCAGGAGGACTCCAGAGGTTCCACGCTCTGTGGCACTGGTGTGCAGCTCTGCAGAGGTTGATACCTATCGGCTCTCACAGCTTCTCTCAGTGAGGACATAACCCTGTGTTATGGGCTCCTGCTCCAAAGCACTGGCATTGCAGGGATGCAGCTGGATCCAGCAGCTCCCAGATCTGAGGAGCAGAGCAAAACACATGTGTAAAACAGGAACTGAGCTGAACTGTGCCAGCTGTCCTCGTGCCCAGAATTAGTGCAAAACACTGTGAGATCTAACTGGCAACCTCAACTGTAATACAAACAGCACAGCCTGCTTGCTCCCAGGGACTCACAGCCAGTACTTGTATGAGACGCAACATGTTGTGGGGGATTTTAATTTGAAATAAAGGCTGGAGTGACCTTTCATTTCAGGTTTTAATTAAGCTCCCCTGCCTCAAAGCTGCAGAGAAAAATCCAGAAAAATATAATCCAAGAGCATGGTAAAGTTTCAAATGTCAAAGGCAAGCAAAATCCTGAGCTGCTGTTGTTTTAATCGTAAGTTTGTTAGACCAAAGGACACAGCTACCCCAATGCTCACAGTCTTTCTGTAGGACACAAACACCAAACAAGTCGTAGATATAAGCCTGCATTTCATCTTATCACAAGATGCTGATTTACCTGCATTCAGGGTATTATTTTTCTATCCTTTTACTCCCTCAATTCCAAACAGCTACTTGCAGAGCTCTTGTCAGACTCTGGCTGAAGGTCTCGATCCCCATTCTTTGCAAACTAGCCCCAAACCTCCTGTTCCCAGGCAGCATGACCTGGGTTCCATGGGATGTCCCAGCACACTCATCTCAGGTTTGCTCACCCTTTTCTCTTTAGGTCTGGGGTTTGGCTAGTTTTTCCCCGGGCAGATGTGTAGATAGCCCAGAAATATTTACAGAAAAGGGCTAACAGTGGTGTCCAGCATTAAGAGCTCCTTCCTCTCTGCTGGACTGAGGGAAGCAGCACTGGAGGCTGTGGTCCTGCCCAAGCATCATCTGGGCAGTTACTGTCTCCTGTTTCTGTAGGCTTGGCATCCCTCCCATGTCCTCTTGCATTCCTTCTCTAGGTTCTTCCAAGAGCTGTTTCATTGCCAGTGTTTGAGATCTAGGCCTTGGCATGTTGTTAAGGGGAGGAAATTGAGCTGACAGCAGCACCAGAGCCTGCTGCAGCCTCACGGGGAAACTGCTGCATGCACAGGGAGCTGGGCCAGAGCAGAGGGAGCCCCATTTCCTGAGCAAATCACCCACAAGGTCACTGTTTCATAATCAGCTTGAGCAAGATTCTGGGGGAGCAGCATGAAACACTCCTGCAAATGCTTTAAAACTGCAACAAAAGCTCAGCACCAGCACTGCAAGATCTTTGCTCTGACATACTTCACACTAAACTGAATGCACACATGGGTTGTTGTGTGAGTGTGCTTCAGGTTGGTACAGGAGGATGAGTTGTTGCTCCCTCTTCAGCTGTCATTTCTCATCCAAAACAGCTCCAGTTCACAGCACATCCAGGTCAAAAAAGAAGAACCAGGTCAGCAGAGACAGTGACTGACACCTCCACTCTCTCCTATGACATGAAACACTGGGAAATTGCAGGGTAAAGAAAACCAAGATTTGGGACAATTGGCACCTCCCCAATGCTCACCTCCACCTACCAACTGACCCCACAAAATAAGGCACAACTGATTCAACTGTCATCTCCACGCAGGAGCCATACACCACACTGATGGTCCCCTGGAGGCTGTGTATCACAGCCCTTACACACCACACACCTGACACATCACAAGAAGACTTGGATGCCAAGGCCCACCACAGGAGCAATGAATGCACAGAGGTAATGGGTTCAGCACTGAGGAGGGAGTCCCACGTCCTCCAACCCAAAATCTTACAGGTAGGAATTTGGGTGAGTGACCCATGTCAGTGCTTAAGTTGGATTCATTCCAACAAAGGGCTACCCTCTACCCTATGAAATTAGTTTGAAGATGATGACGTTTCAGAATTCCAAAATTACAAGCCTTGGTCCTTTGACTTCACTGTTTTCCAGCTCAGTCAAATCCCTGTCCCTGCTGAAAGGATTCCCTCCAGTCCAGGGTGAGGCATGCTGGAGAGGCAGCTCTAGAGAGGACAACCTACCCAGAGGATTGGCATCCACAGCCCAGGAGACTGATGATCCTCAAATTATTGCCATGGCCACAAGTATTCATATGAGCCACATTTGATGATAATGTCTACAGCCATGTAGTCATGGATATAGAACAAACATATCACTAAATTGCAGAAAAACAGTGAGAAAATGTAACCTGGAGTTTGTTCTGGACTCTGCTCTCTACAGAGTTGCACAATGTTCCCAGTTTGACTTTAAAATATCTCTCTCTGTGATTTAATGCCAAGGAGTTGGGATTCAAGTGAAGCCTGGATTCCCCATGGCTGACTTCACAGATTGAGTTCAACACTGTCTAACTTGGAAGGCATCTCCCCTCAGCCTCTGAAAAACCCAGTGCTGCAGAATCTGCTAAGGAATACGTCAGATATCTGCTCAGATGGAACATTCATCACAGCACAGTAATACCCAGAAATTCACATGTGAACCAGAATGTGCAGGGGGTTATCTCTGGCCCAGAGCATGTAACTGCATGAAGAATTAACACAGATCAGCAGTGCTTCACAAGACCCTGCCAGGGACTGCAGATTTGGAATGGAAACTTAATTATCAAATCTGAGTTCTCATCTTAGTGACATCATCCTTTTAAAATTATTTAGGATGAAGATGTAGCAGTAAGCAGACTTGTTATCCAGGATTACTCCTTTTCCTAGCAGTGTTCACTCACAGCAGTATGAAACATAAGTCCCCATGTGAGCTGTGCAAGGCCTGAGGTAAGAAGGAGATGCTGGGTTTGGCAGGACAGGGCGCAGGACATGCAGTGTTAGCACATTGCTGCTTCTCACCTTGATGCTGCTTCACTGCACCTCCAGGAGAAGGACCTGCAAGCAGGCACAGATGGATGGAGACAGATCTTGCACATGCTGGAGGTACTATGTGTGTTTGTGTGTATTGTTACACAGCCTCACAGGAGATACCTCAGATTCAGTCTCGTCATTTAGGGAAAGCCCCTCGCAGAGAGACTCACATGGAGATAGCTTCCTGTCCACACACTCCCCCACTCCCTCCACAGGCACTCTGAGCAGCTCTCCCGCTTTGAAATCCCAAGCACAGGGGTAGGTTTGTGCAGAATGGGCTTTAAGGAGGCGATCAAACTCTGTTTCACGTGGTAAAAGACAGTGCAGGCTTCCCACTTAAAAGCATGTTTAAAACAGAAATTAACTTTTACTAGCAGATCAGACTTTTAAAATAAAACCCAAACCCTCAGGCTCCCCAAAAGTGTCTTTTTAAGTGTGTGTGTGCGCCAGTCTTCTTTCAAATATTCCCAACAGAAGGATTTCCATTCAGTAACATAATTTAAATCTTCTCTGCAGGACATACTTAAAGAAATTTGCTGACAATTCAGCTGAGCTGTCCAATGCAATACCTAGCTGCAGTGCCCATACAGGTTACATGGAGGCTAAGGAAATTCCCAACAGAGTCATTGGCACAAAGGTCACTCCAATTTCTGCCACGCTTCAGCTGTTTAAGGAGTTGGGATTTCCCAGTAAGTGCAACAGAGCTTCCTGCACTGTACAAGCTGCTGTGCACAGGATATGGTGATGTTCATGCCCAGGCACACAGCACCTCACATGTCACTGTGGTCTATTAAGCACTACAACAATTCTGCTTTTCCTCCCACAGCAATGAGTAACGATTAGCTGGAAAAACTGACTAGCCAGGAACAAAGGTCTCAACAGCAGCTCTTGGGTACAGGCAATCTCGCTGACAGGTGCTGGTTATGCTGACTCAGAAGGAAAGAGGTTACAGCACTTGTGTGCCACCGTTTGGAATGCAGAACCCTGCTTCTCAGGAAAAGAGCCTGAAACTGATTTCTTCTCAGCTCAAAATAACAGCAATAGCAGGAGTGTCGAGCAGATAATGCATCCTCTGAATGTGTGGTTTAACATGACAGATGTTGAGCCAACAACAGAGGACTGACAGATCCTCAAGTCTCCAGAGCAGGGTCACACAGAGGTTAAGAGAGGTAAATTAACTGAACTCTTTTAATATTGCAATACACCATGCATCTTGTACATTCCATCCTAGAGAATAATTAAATTCATTTTATAAGAGGGGCAGTTTTTTGGGTGTGGAGGAGAGACTTTATAATTCCATTAGCCTCTCTTCTGGCTCCTAAGTGATGCTTGGCAACTCTGTTAATATGCAAAAGCCTCAATTTGCTCACTAATAAATTAGCTGTTAGGAAAACAAAGCTTCAGATCAAAGGCATTAGTAAAACACAGCTGCAGACTCTGAAGATGCTCAGCACTGCCCCGGTAGCTTCCCAAGGCTGTATATTCTTAGCATCAGTGGCATTTTGGACTCGGGTAGGAGCTAATCAGGTGTAACAGAAAAATACAACAATGCACATTGCAGGGCCACAATGAGATTATATATTCCTGAATTGTGTTTCCAGATCTGTTAAAAATGAATGTAGGGTTTATTAGTTTTCCATTATTTAAAGCTCATGCTAGCTCCACCAGCACTGTGAGCCATCCCAGTCTCCTGGCTGCCAAAGCAGATTCAAGCCCATGAAGTTGTATCCCTGGCTGGAAGAGGAAGAAATCCTGAAGTGTGTAACCTCTTCCCTTCCCCACACAGGCCACTGAGGCAGCACAAAGTACTGCACCCCATTAGCTCTGTCTGACTGACCTGCAGTTCACACCACAGACTGTCTACCCACACTTCATTCAGACCTTGCCAGCACCAGTTGAGGTTAAAATCCCATGAAAAATCCTGAATTGTAAACTACTTAATCTTTGCCTGCTTTTTTGTTTAATTATGTGTGTAGGAATCTTCTCTTTGCTAAGTTGTCTCAAAGTAAGCTGGGGTGTCAGGTCAGAAGCAGATGCTGTAGATTAAAAGGTGATCTGAACAAATCCCCAGGCTAACCCTCACTCCTGTAGCAAATCTCTGGCAACCTTCTGAGTAGCAGCGAGGTACTGGACAGGAAGGAGTAATTCCAGTACCAGAGAGCATGCAGCTGGAATACCACTAAGGAGGAAGTGGTGTAGTCTTGCCCACAACCCCCTGAAAGCAGAACCTTCTTCAGGAGGTTACAGGAGGGAAGAGCCTGGCGCCCCCACATGCATCTTTCTCTGAAAAGCTTTCTATACTGCTCTCAGCATTTTTACTTTGGAAGGGCAAATTTTTGATTTCACTTCTCTGTGCATATATTGCAATACAAAACTACATTTTTAAAAGCAACCTCTGGAGGCAGGAAGCAGCCTGAAGAACTTTAACACTTGCAAACTCAAGTGCCGGACGGAATTTATACAACACATACCTGTCACTGCAAGACAAACCAGATCAGGTCACACCAAATTCATTCTGTAGCTATGAAGTTAATACGAAACACAGTTTTTCCAGGCAAAGGTCAGCTCGGGGGCCAGAACCCCGGCAGCCCAGCTCGGGAGCTCAGCGTCAGGAGGGGCTGCGAGGACACCCACACTCCCGGAATGCTGGGCTTGGAACCGGCAATTGCCCCGCGGGCGCGCCAGCGCTCCTCGAGAGAAATGAATGACCCTGTCACAGAGCCGGAACACGCACAGAGCCGCGATCCGAGCCCGGGCCGGGCTCCGGCACCCGGTAGCCGCGGGGCCCTAAGGCTCGACACCGGTACCCGCAGGACCGTAAGGCTCGACACCGGTAGCCGCGGGGCCCTAAGGACCGACACCCGGTAGCCGCGGGGCCCTAAGGACCGACACCCGGTAGCCGCGGGGCCCTAAGGCTCGACACCGGTACCCGCGGGTCCGTAAGGCTCGACACCGGTACCCGCGGGACCGTAAGGCTCGACACCGGCCCCCTCCGGTCCCCACCATCCCTCCCGCGCCCAGCAGCGAGCCGGGAGCAGCGGGGGCGGTGCTGCCCGGCGCGGAAGCGGAAAGGGCGGGCGGTGGCGGTGCTCGGGGCGGTGTGACCGGCGGCCGTGGGTGATCCGGTGGTCGGTCGGTCGGTCGTGGGTGGATGTGAGCGGTCTCCCGCCCTCCCGGCAGCCCGGCATGGCGGAAGCGGCCGGCGACGCGGGGCTGGGTCCGGCCGCAGCCCAGGAGGGCGCGGAGCTGGCGGCCGTGATCGGTGCCACCGTGCCCACGGGGTTCGAGCAGACGGCGGCCGAGGAGGTGCAGGAGAAGCTGGGCTCGGCCTCCAGGATCAGCAGGGATCGGGGCAAGATCTACTTCGAGGTCCCGGCCCGGAGCCTGCCTCAGGTCCGTGCGGGCTCCCCGCGCCGCTCCCCGCTCCGCTGTTCCCCCTGTGGCTGGGCGGTTCGGTTCGGTTCGGTTCGGTTCGGTTCGGTTCGGTTCGGTTCGGTTCGGTGGGTCCCAGCCCCTCCGAGCTGAACTCTTCGCTGTCGGAGGCCGCTGGTATGGACAGCATCCCGCACCCAGCCACGACCGGCCTGCGTGCAGCAGCTGTATCCACCTGTACCGGGGTTTCAGGGGGAGATGAAGCGATAGACGGGGACGTTAAATCAGTGCAAAGACGTAAAGTAATAACTCCCGTGGGGACTAAAGGTGGAAAACCGTAGTCGCCAGAACCTGGACGCAAGATGGCAAAATTGTGACGTCAGTAAACACAGTCCCCACGGCACACGGTTAGTAATGTGTTACCTTTTCATCTCTTCTAGGTCCATCGGCTGAGGTCAGTGGATAATTTGTTTGTTGTTGTTCAGGAGTTCAAAGACTATCAATTTAAAGAAAATAAGGTGAGTTACTCCTTTTTATGTCGGTTCTGGGGTTTGGAGTGTTGTTGGGGTTTTTAATTTAAGACTAGCATCAAAGTATTGTTTGTTTAACAAGTTTTTCATTTGTGATATTATTCCAGTTCCCTTTTTCTGGCTTGTAAATGGAAGTGTGGCCATGTCATCTAATATAATTTCTGCAGTTAAATACTTTACTTTGACAAAATCTGGGATAAGAGCTGATGCTATGTTTGTAGGTCACAGACACAGGACAGTGAAGTGTAACTTTTATCACTTAATACAGTGTTAGTTGTCCGTTTTACAAGATAAATTATGAAATCCTGTGGGTCTTGGGATTTTCAGTGTAATTCCATTTAGTTATGGCAAAAACCATTCAAAAACCTGTAAGCTTTGCTTAAACATGTAGTGGATTAATGTTTAATAGACTACTTAGAGAGACCTCAAAATAAAGAATAACTTTTAAAAGGATGGAATAACTTCAAAGCACGAGTTTTTCTGTCTTTTAAAGGAAGATGCTCTAAAGGACTTGGAAGATTTGGTTAAAAAGCTGCCCTGGACTGATCCATTGAAAGTTTGGGAGTTGAACAACAGCCTGAAAAAGAAAAAGACAAAACGCAAAAAACACAATCTGCAGAGTCCTGCAAGCAGAGAGAAGCTGAGTGATGGTGGAGAAGAGGGAGGAGCAGACCAAAATAACACTAATGACCAGGAGGACTGTGCCCAAAACCCGGTGGCTGTGGCACCCACGGGTGGCCAGGATACAGAGAATCCCCAAGGAGTGACATCCAGAAATGGGGTGGAGGAGGAGGAAGATAATGAGCAATCAGATGTAAAAGTTGAAGTGCAGGCGAGTTCTGAGAGTGGGGCCAAGGCTGGTGACGGTCAGACAGGCGAAGGACAGGCAAAGGTGCTGAGGTTCCGAGTGACGTGCAACAGAGCTGGAGACAAGCACAGCTTCACATCGAATGAGGCCGCAAGAGACTTTGGTGGAGCTGTGCAAGAGCACTTCCAGTGGAAGGCTGACATGACTAATTTTGATGTGGAGGTATAGTGGTGTGCCTTGGAAATGCCTGTGTTTCTGTGGTACAAATTTTTAGTTCTTATTTCTGATGCTTAGAGATCCCCAAATTGCCCACCAGAGACTCTGGAACTGACAACTGGTAATGCTGAGATCTTCCTCCTCTGGAGTGTTCATTTCCCTGGCAACATTATGTGTGTCCTCTGATGCAAGCACTTGCCTTGCTTTCACTTTCAGTAAATCTTTCCTCTAATGCACTGTTTAATAGCAGTCTAAATTACCAGGAAATTCTCCAAATGGAAGCTGGTTTTGGGGTGAAGGGCACAGAAGGAATTAGCAATAACTGTCAGGTTTTTATTTTCTGTCAGGGAGAGCAGAGGCTGGGAAAATACAAACAGCATCCCTGGCCTGTCAGTGGTGAGGAACCACAGTTTGTGAGGGACAGACAGATCTGAGTTTTTCTTACAAGTTTACTGAGGGCTGGCCACTGCTCTGGAGTAAGATTTCACCTTCCTAGTTAATATAGTCCCCACCACAAATACGATTTTTATTGCTGCTTTTGCAGATGGTTCACTGTGTCTTGCAGGACTTACTCGACTTCTGCCCCAGACTTACAAACCAAATCTTTTAAGAAGCTAGTGAAATCATTATAGCACTTTGAGAAGCCTTGTGCAGAAGGTTTGGTGTGAATGAGACTGTGTGTGAATGCTCACCTGAATTCTGTCCTATTAAAATGGTGCTTTGCTTTACTTCCAAGAAGAAATGCTTTTTTATATGTCATTCCTGGATTTTAAATTGCCATCTAAGATTCCTGTAAGTATTTACTAGGCATTCTGTGGAAAGCTTCTGTTACTTCTGAAATTCACTTCAGGTTTTTTCTTTAGGTTCTTCTGAATATTCACAACAATGAAGTCGTGGTTGGGATTGCATTAACTGAAGAGAGTCTCCACAGACGGAATATCACTCACTTCGGACCCACAACACTGCGTTCAACCCTGGCTTATGGCATGCTCAGGTCAGGGCAGTTACCTTGTATTATGCTGGGTTAAGAAGTCACTTTGTTTCAGAAATTAAGCCTTTTATATCCCCCACTGCTCCCTCAGAAGCCATGTCTGTTAATTCTTAAAGAAAAAGAAATTTTAAAAAACCCTGGAGGTGCTGACACTATGTGCTTTGTAATAACAGGGGGTGTTTCTTAGCCAAGGAAAGTAAACATTTGCTGTATTAGCCAAGTTTCAAAATAGTGTACCCCACAGTTTTCAAAGAATTTTACTGCATTGCTGGTTATAAAATAGTAATTAACTAGTGGAAAAAATAATCACATAAAGTTTTTTTTTTGAAGAGTAGAATCAGAGTGATTAAAATAGTTCACTTTTCCTCACTTACAGAAATTCATGTTTTTAAGACATTTCTCACCATATCTTTTCTTCTATTCCTCAGACTCTGTGATCCCCAGCCTACAGATATCATAGTTGATCCCATGTGTGGTACAGGTGCGATACCAATAGAGGTGATTCTTCCATGATTTTTTAAACTTAATTAAACTTGTCTGTATCTGCAGCTGAATAATATGCGTAAGTCTTCTTGGTAATGACTGAATAGTAAGCTCCTTTGAACAGGTGCAAATACACTTCCTGTAAATTATCTCATTTTCCTTCCATAGGATGTAGCAGGGAAAGACTAAATCCAAAAGTATTTTGAGCCTTAAAGGTGCAAAATACAGCTATCTGTTACAGAATTCTAAATTTCCTGTCATCTACTTGCAGTCACATTGTTGTATTCTGTCATGTTTGAGAAATTACTCTGGGTTTTTTTTTTTTAAATTCAGGCAGTGTTGATGCTGATGTTGGTTATTATCATTTCCTCCCCAGGGAGCTGCAGAATGGCCCTACTGCTACCACATTGCAGGGGATAACAGCCCTCAGGCAGTGAAGAGAGCAGCAAACAACATCTGCTCCTTACTGAGGAAAAATGAGAGTAAGGACAGGTGAGAGGAGCCTGAGGGATTTACCTTTCCTGCAGTGTTGTATGCACAGAAACCCCCTTTGCATTGATGCATTTGAGTGTCTGGATCATATTTTGTTTATTTTATTGCCAATATTCTAGACCTCCCCAGTATAAAAACCTGCTGAGTGCTTATGTCTGAGAGAACTGCCTTTGCTCTTGCAGCAGCAGCACTGGCCTGGGCGTTCCCTTGGACATCATCCAGTGGGACATCTGCAACCTGCCTCTGCGGACGGGCTCTGTGGACATCGTGGTGACAGACATGCCCTTCGGGAAGAGGTGAGTTGTGCTGGGAAGGTGCTGCGCCTCGCTGCTGCAGCTGCGCTGCTCTCCTGCCAGCGCCGGGCTTCTCCCCAGCTACGTCCTGAACTGGGCCTGGTGGGCAAGGAGTCACCAACCCAATGTTAAAAATGAGCTTGAAAGTAACTGTGATCCTGAGTGAGCACATTGATGTCTGAGACACCGACAACACTGAAGTGGTGCCGGTGATCACAAAGGGGATCTGAATGTATCTTGCAGGATAGGGTCAAAGAAGAAGAACTGGGATCTCTACCCAGCCTGCCTGATGGAGATGGGCCGGATCTGCACTCCGGGGACAGGCAGGGCTGTGCTGCTTACCCAGGACAAGAAATGCTTTGCCAAGGTTTGTTCCGTGAGAGAAAATCAAACCTATTTACACTTGAAAATACATTGAGGGAAAAATTGTAAGCTGTCATCATTGCAAAAGATGCTCCATTTATAGAGCAATAATTAGTAACGCTTAAATTCAGTTTTGGACCTGAAAAGTCCTTTGATGTTGCCTTCAGATGTGATATGGATTAATAAAAAATAATGTTGTTGTCTTAATGCCACTCTTTGGGTGTTTTTGGCTTGCAGGCCTTGTCCCGCGTGGGACACATCTGGCGCAGAGCTCAGACCGTGTGGGTGAACGTGGGGGGACTGCACGCTGCAGTGTATCTGCTGAGGCGCACCTGGGAGAGGGCAGAGGAGAGGAGGCCATTCTGGTAAACTGCCTGAAGAAGACAAGAGACAGCTCCAGGCTTTGCTCAATAGCCAGCTGATAAAGCAGACGACTGAGAGCATAGGTCTGTCAGTTACAAAACCAAACAACCTGTGGAGAAATGGTCACACGTATATTAAACCAGGGATCAACTTGAGAGCTGCCAGTTCTACTGTGTGTTCTGAAACCTTATCATTCAAATCACCCCTGCTCCTTTCCACCCAAACTGAAATTCATTAGTGGAATCAGTAATTCTTTCCTTGGCTTGAATCTTCTCTTATATTTTTCAGTTAAATGTTTATTTCTTCTGCTTACAGTAGAAAACATGTTGAGGCAACTCTGGGGGTAACAATTAATTTATTTACCAAGCTGTATCTTCAAATGACTAACAGTACTACTAAGACAGTCACCTTAAAGGGTTCAGAGATAGTATCTCTAATGTAGTTTTCTACTTTATACCATTGCTCAAATGTAAACTAATAAGAAACCAGGATCTGGTTTTTGTGGTCTGATAAGCAAATTTCAGTTGGCAATCAGTATGCTGTGTTTCTGGTTCTCTTGCCTGTTACCTCACCTTAGGGCCAATTACTAGTAAATGTCTGATCCATATTTTAGTGTTCCATTGCCACGGGTGAGGGGGTAACACACAGTCTTAGAAAACAGTCTGTAGTTAGTGTTCAAGGACAGAGATTCTTTTAGCAGTTATATTAAAGTTCATGGTTTCATGGTTTCGGTGTCTGCCATGGATACATCAAGGTGGCAATTTGAATTTCGTAGGTAATTTAACTACCAGAGTTAAGCTGCCATAGTATTCACAAAAATATTGTTGCAAATATTTTCTTCTGTGACCATACTATGATTTCTCAGGCCTCTTACTCTGCTCATCAGAGGCCAAAAACACATTGCTGGTTTGCCCTTTGCATTACAGTGTGTTCATGCTAAGTATGTGTAACTGTTCAGAGGTGAATTAAACAAGTATTAAAGTTTTAGAAGTTTTGCATAAAGAGATGAGTCCTTATTGTGTTCTTTTTCTGGTTTATGTCCAAATTTCTCAATATCTAGTTAATTTTTCTCAAATTTTACTGTTCTCGTGTGTGTGAGAAAGATAACTGTTTGGGAATCTAGAGCTGAAGGATTAAGGAATGTTTTGGCACCCAGAGATCAGAGAGGAAGGAACTGGCAGGTTAACTGTTACTGAGGAAGAATTGGTTTGTGGCGGCCCTGGTGAACCCAGTGCCTTAGTCACAAGAGCTGTGAAATGAGCTTGCTGGGCGATGAGACACGACAAAGAGTTGACAAAGAAGTGACGACTTGCCAAACGCCTTTTCCGTTTTCCTCTGTTAAAAGCGTTTGGCGGGTCCCGGTGCGGGCTCCCCTCACGGCGGGCCCCGCCCCGCCAGGGGGCGCTGCCGCGGCCGGCCTGCCCTCGGTGGGTGCCGCCCCCTGGCGCCTGCGCGCGGCGGGGCCGG